>JAPDVR010000022.1:31105328-31115328 GCA_026230005.1 Gila orcuttii | reverse complement strand
GAACTGTGGGTTTTGTGAACCGTGCCACCCCAAAAAAAAAAAAAAAAAAAAAAAAATTATATATATATAATGTGTGTGTGTGTGTGTGTGTGTATATGTATCTGTGTGTGTATATATATATATATATATATATGATATGTGCTACATTTGTGAGGACACCATTTTCAAGATTAACTTTTAAAGAAAAACTGGAGTTAATCAGTAAAGTAAAACTTACACCAGAGCTTAATTTGGTGCAGAAAGCCAAAGCTTTTGAAAGCATTTTAACTAGGGATGTTAACGATTAATCGACGATCGATTAATTGTCGATAATACATTTAATCGATAAAATGTATCGATCATCGATTACGCAGGTTCATGGACGTGCATGCTGCTCAACCGTGAAACATGTAAAGTTGTATTATTGTGTTTATTTTGTGTAGGCCTATCTATATCTGATTAATCTCATATAGGACGCATTTGGTTAAAAATTAATGTAGTAAAGTGTACGGTGATCCTCTTCAGCTTCAGCGCGTGCAGCTCAAACGGCAATGCACGACTTATAATGACTATTGGGACTGTCATATTACAAAACATTATAAAGAGAACAATTTTGTAATAAAACACTTAATTATTTTGGTTTAGTTGCCGTGTCGCGTTGCTCCAGGAAGAGCGCCTCCACAACATGAGTCTTTCTGAATGGCACGTAACTTAGTTCAAATTGTAATATTATGTTTATTTTGTATATATCTGATTAATCTCATATAGGATGTGTTTCTTTGAGTCAAATAACGTGCTAGCAAAGTGCTCCACGCATTTTTCATTCAACGCATGCAGCTCAAACAGCAATGCACGGCTAATAATAAAGTTGATTGGGACTGTCATATTACAAAACATGAGAACACCATTTTATTAAATCGTTGTGAATTCATTGGGTTTAGTTGCTGTTTTCAGCGCATTGTTCCAGGAAGAGTGCATCCACGACAGTCGCACATTCTGACAAGCCGTTGGTGACACATTGCATTAGTCGTTATTTGATAATTAAATAATTAATTGAATTAAATGATCAATCACATCGAATCATTTTACAATCCTACTGTCATCCCTGTCATGCTGTTGGCCATGTGCCACTGCAGTAGACGCATATTGCAGTATTAAGGCTGACGATTAATCGATTAATTGATCGTTAATTTAAACGACGATCGATCATTGGAATTTGTGAAAATTGACATCCCTAATTTTAACTCCAAAAATTATAAGCTAACCCCCTGGACTACAGCATCAACCAAGAAGCTAAAGCTTTACTGCTGGAATTGTTTGCTGTTTGGGTAAGTTATTTAAAATCTAATAGGTCACATGCCAACTGAATTGAAAACAATTGAAATGTGTCATTTTGCAGGATTACCAGTCATTTTACCAATCTTGTCAATCTGTAAATTTACCAACTCAGCAATGATTATGCACATTTGCTGTTATTCTGCATTATAGTTGCATCTTTCCCAAATAAACCATAAGTATATCAGGGCCTTTTAGTATAAATTATATATGTATACATTAAATACTTAAGCTATTAATCCGGATTCCTTGCAAATAAAGCTTTCTTTTGTTGTTTTATCAACATTAATGACAGACACATATTAGGCTGCTGTAGCTTTAAGAGCTAGAGCACTACTGATCCATTACACTACTGTTACACATGCATTTTCTTTCTCACGAAGATACTCGCCAAGACCGGAATTTTGACAATTGTGTGTGTGTGTTTTGACGCTTGCCTTTTGCTGATGCAATGAGGGGAGAGAGAGAGAGAGAGAGAGAGAGAGAGAGAGAGAGAGAGAGAGAGAGAGAGAGAGAGAGAGAGAGAGAGAGAGAGAGAGAGAGAGAGAGAGAGAGAGAGAGAGAGAGAGAGAGAGAAAACCACTAAATCAGACATGCTGTTTGTGAAATTACATCTTTTATAATTACTGTTTTGATTTTATAATCTGTGTGGATTAATTTACTCATACAATCGTATATGCTAGTCAATAAATGTTTGCAGAAATGATACCCGAAATGCTGTGCCAAAATTCGAGACCCGGTAGCCCATAGTACAGTCTGTTACATACATTTAGTCATCTAATGTCCCAGTCTACTCTTATTTTTTACCAAATTGGTTTCAAAATGCCAAGATCGCTGTTCACTGTCTGTGTTGCAGAAGGTACGTGCCTTCCTGCTTGAGCTGGGAGTTTCTGCATAAAAATGCAGATTTGTGTTTTGTACAGATGGCTAATCAGAGGTCTGTAATCTAGGTCTGTATTAAAGGTATATTTGTGTTTGAACTTTTTTTGAGGATGGCAGGCTTGAGGATCTTGCTGCGCGTGCTCTTAGCGTGACTTTAGAGAGCATCATGTTTGCTGAGAGCGACAAAAGGAAAAGTGAGTGGAAAGCCCCTATATGGACATGGGTGTGTTTTTTGCAAATTACTAACCTTGTGCACATGGTCACTCATTTAGAATACTACAAATTCATTACCATGCAAACAAGGTTAAGAAAATGTGCGTACACACGTTTTGGGAATTATGGGAACATTTTTGGTGAGAAGATCTCGTGTGTATAGATACCAATAATCCTCACAATTATTAGTGAATGAGGCCCAGTGTTTGTTTCTGTTAATGTATTTATGCATTTCAGAATTACATAATACATTTGTCTATATCTAAATATATCTTACCATCATTTTCTCAAAGAGGGCAAGGATTTCCTTCTCCGATGTTATCTTTGAAGAAAGCTCCTCAAATTCAGAAGAAGTGGACCAGTCACCAGAAGAGGAATGCTTGGACATGTGGGAGAGGTGTGGCCGTTCCTTTTTACTGCCAGGGATCCGGATACTGGAAAATCTGTCCAACTAAGAGAAAAATTACACATTTCAGCGAGTATGAGCGAGACTGGTAATATGATAATAAATAAATAAAAATTCCCTGTTTAGCTGAAAGTGCAAAATATACAACTTTGGGGTCAGTAATTCACAATTATACCGTTTCACGGTATATGACGGTATTTTTCAAAATTAAAAATGAAAAAAAATGTATTATCAGAGTCCCGTTTCCAACACATCGGCCAATCAGAAAAACTTATCGGCCGATGCCGATATTTTAAAAATGCCAAATATCTGCGAATATATCGGCCTTGGCGATATATCGGTCGACCACTAGGGTTAACCACATTTTCTACTGATTATGAGAGGGAAAACTGCAGTAGATTAACTTAGAATGCCCTATTTTACTGTAATGAGTGAATATTGTAGAAAAATTCCACACTAGTATTCATACAGGTTTACAAGGCCCCACAAAATCATGCTGTTTACGAAGAGGTGCCAGCAGGAGGCACTTTAGGAGCGGCAGAAATAGCGGTTTCCCCGGTAACGGCTGAACACAAAGCAGTGACGTGCTTTATCAGGAAAGATAAAGAAAGATTAAATTAATATAACATCGAAACTTTTCTAAAGACAGTCAATTCCCTTCAAAGATACTCATATAAAAACAACCGCGCAGCGTTTTGACTTTAAAACGTGCAGTGCGCATGTTTATTCAATGATGTTAAAGGGTAAGTTCGGTATTTTACACTTAAAGCCCGGTTTTAAGATCGTTTCTGATGAAATAGAACGGTTAAGATTGAAATTTGGACAAATGCTGCTGTCCCGAGAATTTTCGGTTTCTGTGGTAGCACCCCCCCCCCCCACCCCCACAATGGTGTCATAGGGGCACTGGAACAATCATTCATAAAACGCATTAAACTTTAGTTTACAAAGACGTGAAACTTACCGAGTGGTCTGGGGTGTTCACTGATATGCTCACACAAAAATCGCTGCAAAAGATGCTTTCCAACAGGTTTTATCGTAGTTTTTGTCCTGACTTAAGTCAATGGAGTTGGACAAAAACTACGATAAAACCTGTTGGAAAGCATCTTTTGCAGCGATTTTTGTGTGAGCACATCAGTGAACACCCCAGACCACTCGGTGAGTTACACGTCTTTGTAAACTAAAGTTTAATGCATTTTATGAATGATTGTTCCAGTGCCCCTATGAAACCATTGTGGAGGTAGGGGGGTGCTAATACAGAAACCGAAAATTCTCGGGACAGCAGCATTTGTCCAAATTTCAATCTTAACCGTTCTATTTCATCAGAAACGATCTTAAAACAGGGCTTTAAGTGTAAAATACCGAACTTGTCCTTTAAAGACTTTTGGAAAACCTATTTGTGGCGGGCAGTGTTGATATTGTGAACCAATGAATGGGAAACACTGTGATATCATTTGACAGCTATCAATTATAGTTTAACCTATACATCTTCATCGTCACGCTTAATAACCCATACAGCTGTGCCCTCACCACAGTGCAACAGTGAAAAGGGACCCTCTGAAACAGTGACGCGCCACTTTCCGAATGTTGTTTAAGCAACATACACCGTTACTGTGGAACAGGGCCTGAATTTCATTTTGGAAAATAGGGGGGAAATCCCCCTTTAGGTCATTCTTATGGGGGGGATTTTTTAATTTGAAGGGGGGAGTTTTTTTTTAGACAATTTAAAAAAATATATGTTTAGCTAAATGTTTGCTCACTCATTGTATTTGTGTTTTTACAATGGGGTCATTTTTTTAGTGTACACAACAAAAGGAAGCTTGATTTCAATCTTTGAATTAAATTGAAAAAAGTAGAACAAATAAATGCATGAAATAAAGAGAAAAGTTTAGGTCTAACACTAAAATTCAGAAATACTACAGAAACGAAAAAAGTAATCAAATGTAAAATAACACGGAATAGTCTTTTAGTCCTGTATAATTTGAATGCATAGGCTATAAATCCTGATTCCTTACAATTAATGCTATATTTTGTTGTTTATATACAATAATGCCAGCCACATTTTAGGCTACTCTCACTTTAAGAGCTAGTGCACGGATCCATTAAGGGGCCGTTCACATGTTGCGTGTAAAGCGCAGTCCGCGCCACTTTCTCCTCTTTTAAAAAGGGCTCCCTGTTGCTAAGCAATCATGAGCCATGTTCTCCATGAAGACGAAACCGTTTCAGCAAAGGATGAGTGCGCAAAAGACGTAACGTGAACGGCCCATACGGTTTTCATTATAGTGTCACATGCATTTTCTTTTTGTATTAGTTTTTTAAAACATAACCGATTGTGTTGGAGAGGATACTCCCCAAGACCGGAATTTAGACAATGTTGTGTGCTTTTGACCGTTAAAGCGCTATAATTCGCAAAAAATAACTCAGCTTTGTTACTCACGAGCTGTTTGTTATGCGGTTTAAAATCGCTTGAATGTTTAAATATAAGACTTAAAAAGACGCACAAACTATAAACATTAGTGACGATGCAATGGCCCGATTGTGCAAGTGACATTTCCATCAAATGTCCCGACTCCTGAAACGCGAGAGTCTAGAATCGCCGCCTGCAGCTGCAGCGCGATTGGCTTGGCTTGTGCAACCTATTTTGAGAGAGAGAGAGAAGACGCGGCATTGGCAGAATCACTCACGCTGTTTGTGAAATTGCGTCTCGCAGAAGGTTTTAAAATGACTGATTTGATCTCAATCTGTTAGGTTAAATTTACTCCTAGGCCTACATGCTAGATTAAATGAATGTTTGCGGGAATTTCCCGCATTATAAACGCAAGACCTGCGGGAATGATTAAAATGATGCGCAATACCCGCAATCCCGCACCGAAATTCGAGCCCTGGTGGTATATTAAAAATTCATATCATAACAAAAATAAACATCGGTATTCGGTATGAACCGGTATACCGCCCAGCACTACATAAAACAAATCAAACTCTAACATCTCCTCCAATCTCATTTGCTTGAGAGGTCAAGTGATGAATCTGCATTTTTTTATGGGATTACAGCCCAACAGATGTCTGTTTTTAAAAAAGTAAGTAATTTTTCACTACTTTATTTGCTTATTAAAGGCCTACTTTAAAATATTGTTCATAGTCCATTTTCAATCCATTTATTAAGCTAAGTTTAGCACGGCAAAACTGACTCAGCCCTTTACAAGTAATTTGTGTGCTAGGATTTGTTAAAGGAGATATTGAAGAGATGAAGTTGTAGTATATGCTTAATGCTGAACAGGAGTGTGTGATATAAAGCACTGTTTAAAGAAATGTATTTATTTATTTACGACTGCCAGGGTTAATGTGGAGGAGGAGGGAAATAGGAAAATAGACTTAAAATACTCTGTCATTTTTGGTCATACAGACTTAAGAAATATAAAAAAATAAACAGTTGAATGTGTACTTTTTTACACATTCATTTTACACGTGTCCACTTACAATCGAAATAAAACATTGTGCTTTTGTAAAATAAAGAAAATAAACAGGGTGTGCTTTCTGTCTCTCCGTCTCTGTTAACCTTTTTTCTGGAGCACGTCTCTAAACTTAAACAAAACTCAGCGAATACTATTCACCCAGGCATGAGCAATATATCTTTATAATCGTTTAAGTTTGTACTTTTAAATGATCTAACTCAAAACAAAAATAAATATTCTGTTTATGTAATCTATAAAAAAAGAGAGAGGTGTCAGCCGATCTCATTAACGTTCTCTCAGCTCATTATTCTGCTAATTTGACACACCCACGGAGAGCGCGCGCTATTCAAATGCAAATGATATGAGGCAACACATGCAAACGTGTCAACGCCCCTCATAAACTCGATAACGCACCAAATTTAATCATCAGATTAATGTACTATTTCGTCTTGCGAGGCTGTGAGGAATAATCCTGGGACATTTACCTCAGAACATGTGCTGGTTTATTTTCATTTCGAGGAACGACGGATCTAGCCGAGAATTGTGAATAGTAAGTTTTTTTTATTCTTGTGCTTTGTTCTAATCGCAATATGGAATAGTGTCTGTAAACGCAAAAAGACTGTTTAAATTTGAATCACGTTTCTGTGTGAATGAATTAACGGCACAGATGGGCGCTGTTGTTTATGTTTACTATGTTACAGATGAAATATGAAAGACAACATTTCGTAGTTTTGGATAGATTATAAAGTTTTTATTCCAAAATATCAAATAAGCTTTTGTTAGCCAGTTTCTGCTCATATGTTAAATATATAGTATGTTCTGTCAAAAATAAACTCATCAACTAAGATGTTATTATAGTGTTTGTTCCAATGTAAGCTATATCAAACTAATGAATCCTTAACTTTAAAATATGTATGATAAGATGTATTGGCCTACTTTAAAAAGGAATACTTTATAAGAAATTTATGGGAAAAGACAATTTTCTGATCAAGATGTTTCCAACTCTAACTTTTAACAAATTATCACATAATTCACACAATTATTCATGATAGGGGTTGGACCATTCACGCCCACACGCATATTGCCTTTCCAAACAAAAAGTGTTTTACAAAATTTAAATCAATGTATTGTTTTATGTGAATGATTAGGCAGGATGATTTTCAGATCATTTTGAAGCAAAAACTCTAGGCCACAACATCCACTAGTCAAAAGTATTGTGGACACATTTAGCATGTGTTTTGTGGCCTTATTTCAGAAACTTAAATTTTTAGTTTTATCAATAACCATGCATAAACAATATTCTCTCATGTTGCTCACATATTATGGTAGCCCTGTTTGTGCTAAATAGAGTGTAATGACAACTTTGCCATCGTTTAAACATGTTTATAAGCAACTGAAAAAAGCACAAATGTCAGGGCATGTCAAAACATCTCAAGGACCCCAAAAACACCTTAGACCCCAGAGGGTTAAGTGCATGTTATGTTCTTGTGTTAAATGTGTTGTAAAATTCAATAAAAATATGTTCGCAAAAAATGTGCCTGCTATACATTTGGTTGCCATGACAACTTCCCATGCATGCTGCTTTCTGTAGTCATAGTAAAATAACTTCAATATTATTATTATATGGAGTTACACGGAGTGTGAACGTGAATATTTTCTACAGTAAAAAAATATATGTTTTTCTACTATAGAAAAGCTCAAATGCGATTAAAATGGGGACTGACAAAAGCGAGTGGCTCGGTCTGATAGTTCTACAGACTGTGAGGTTAAATCTTGGTAACAAGGAAACAAATCTATAAGGCACAGGTGTCTTGTACATATCTACTAATGGCCTCAAAAAAAACCAGCCTGAACTGAAGTTCAAAAGATTTCAGATCTTTATGAAATACCCACTTTAACCCTGTGAACATTGTTTATGATCAGTTATAGCTTCCTTATTGTAAACAGACGTTCATTAGAAGTCAGTCAGCTCCACATTTAGCATGCCTAACGAACAGAGCGTCCGCAGAGACAGTGTAACTTGCCGTCGATTTATATCGAGGTGGTGGGCCCCCGCATCAGACAGATAATGATTCCCTAATTGGATTAGATTTGTCAGAGAGCTGTTTTCTCTCCCTGGGTCTGTGGGCGCAACAGGGAGATGATGGGAGATTGAGATGTCAGCGTTGGCTGAAAAGGTAGGTGGTTTATTTTCAGAGGCCTTGCCCCCTTTCTTTCAAGGGGTGGGTGAATTAGCAGCAGTTATCTTCGAGAATTTTTTTTTCCCACAGCCACCCATTGCGCATTATCTTGGCGAGAAGGAGAGCAACACGCTGAGATAATCAGCAATGACACTGATGTAAAATTAATTAAACACAAGCAGTAGATCAGAGTGTAGCTAGCGACTACAGTGCACAGAGACGATGCAGGGAGCAAATGTGTGGTGTCTGATACCAAATGACACCATCATCTGTCTAATTTTGTTTGCCACTGCCCTAAAGTGCCTCTTCGCTACATTGAGTGATGGCACTGATCAGTTTAATCACAGAGATTCATCCCCAGCGGAGGGAAGAAGCGCTTTGCTATTCCACACTCGTTACCGGTGAATAGATAAATAAATATGTGCAGCCGCTACCTCGATAACAACAACAGGCATCATACCTCAGCCGGCGCAAGCTGATCTAGATGATGAAGTGCTTTTCAGGGCTGTTTAGGTGTTCATGAGTGAGTCTGCGGCTTACTTTCATACAATCTATCTCCCTTTTTTGCCAGACATACACTTTGATGTTACTAATGGCTCCATCCCCTTCATTCCTCTTCTGATCACTCCACCAGACCCCTCTTTGGTAATTCAGCCTCTCAGCACCAAAACACATTTCTACCATGACCAAACATCAGCCCTCACAAAAGCCCTCCATTATCTAAGGACATGATTCACTCATCGAAAACATGTCCTACACCATTCTGCCACCCTACAAATTCTGCAAATTTTCTCCAAAGAATTATTGTTTTATTTTATTTTTTTTATGCCTGACGCCGATATCTTAGAGAGCAGGGTGGCTGATATCACACTACATAATTTAAAGATAGTAAAAACAAATGCATAACAATTGAAGAAATTTATATTTATTTATAAGAAATAACTAGCAATAAATCATTTGAAAAATGAAATATGAAAATTATTGTTAAACTTGATAAATCTGTAAAATAAACAGATTTATACTTTAGATGGTAACTTCTTGATTCTGTTATTCTATTATAGTATTTTTCACAAACACTGTGAACAACAGTGCACTCAGCAATCTGTGTGCACTGGGAATCTTTTTTTTTTTTTACATAAAGACAAGGCTATACAGTATATGACCTGCATATGGCATAGCTGCAAGCTGGATGTAGTGTAGCATAGTTTGAAATCAAGAATTTAAATTGTCAATCAGGAATGTCCAATGACAGCGTAACTCTCTTCCTGTCCATGTCCAATTCACAAAGACTGATCGTTATGCACAGAGTATGCGCTTTTTTATGCAGTTCTATTACTAATAATAAAAAAGCAAATACTATAGGCTAATACTTCATTTGATTTACTTACTTTGTTTAAAAGTTTATTTTCTGATAATTTATCAGAAAAAAAAAAAGTATCGGCTGATGTCAGTAGCCTAATTAAAAAAATATCGGCCATGACAACATATCAGTCAATCACTACCAAGATTGCATCTGATCATTTAATTTATTCTCCATTTGTTATTAATTTTGTCTC